>PVKZ01000383.1:0-40000 GCA_004027375.1 Macroglossus sobrinus | reverse complement strand
ATGATATAAAAAGCATCCAAATAGGAAACAAAGAAGTCAAACTGTCACTATTTGTGGATGACATGATTCTCTATATAGAAAACCCTAAAGACTCCACAAGAACACTACTAGAAACAAGAAGCAAATACTACAGTTAAGATTCTGGATTAGAAGCAATGTTCAAAAATTAATAGCATTTCTATACTCTAATAATGAAGTGTCAGAAAAAGAAGTGGAAAAAATAATTATTTTTGCAATTGCAACAGAAAGAATTAAATACCTAGGAATAAATTTAACAAAATATGTGAAGGATCTATATAATGAAATCTACAAGACCCTATGAAAAGAAATTGAAGAAGATACAAAGAAATGGAAAGATATTCAGTGTTCTTGGATTGGAAAATCAACATAGTTAAAATGAACTTATTACCTAAAGCATTAAACAGATTTAATGCAATCCCCATCAAAATCCCATTGGCATTTTTTAAAGAAACAGAACAAAAATTCAACAGATCTGTACAGAAGCACAAAAGACCCAGAATTGCCAAAGCCATCTTGAGAAAAAAAAAAAAACGAGGCCAGAGGTAACACTCTGTCTGACTTCAAATTATACTACAAAGCTACAGTAATCAAAATAGCATGGTATAGTCAGCAAAACAGACACACGGACTAGTGGAACAGAATCAAGAAGTACATAAGTACACCCATATTTATATGGGCAAATAATTTTTGACAAAAGAGCCAAAAACACAGTGGAGAAAAGAAAGCTTCTTCAATAAATGGTGCTGGGAAAACTGGAAAGCCACCTGCAAAAGAATGAAACTAGACTGTTGTCTATCATCACACATCAAAATTAACTTAAAATAGTTTAAAGACCTGAATATAAGACCTGAAACAATAACATGCATAGAAGAAAACATAGGAACTAAACTCAAGGACCTTGGACTTAAAGAGGATTTTATGAATTTGACCTCAAAAGGAAGGGAAGTAAAAGCTAAAATAAACGAATGGGACTACATGAAACTAAAAAGTTTCTGCTCAGGAAAAGGAATAGTCAACAAGGTAAAGAGACAACCATCTGAATGAGAAGATATTTTTGTAAGCAATGCCTCCAATAAAAGCCTAATATCCAAAATATACAAAGGATTCATACAACTCAATAACAACAGAAAAAGCAAATGATCCAATCAAAAAATGGACAGAGGACCTGAACAGACACTTCTCCCTAGAGGACATACAAATGGCCAACCAAAATATAAAGATGCTCAACATCGCTAGCTATTAGGGAAACGCAAATCAAAACCACAATGAGATACCATCTCACACCTGTTAGCATAGCTATCATCAACAGGACAAGTAATAATAAATGTTGGAGAGGATGTGGAGAAAATGGAACCCTCATACACTGCTGGTGAGACCACAAATTGGTACAGCCACTATGGAAAACAGTATGGAGGTACTGCAAAAAACTAAGAATGGATCTACCATATGATCCAGCAATCCTTTTACTGGGTATTTACCCCAAAGACTTGAAAACCCATATCCAAAAAGATATTTTCACACCGATGTCCAGAGCAGCATTATTCACAGTGGTCCGTGCATGGAAGCAACTGAAGTGTCCTACGATAGATGATGAGATAAAGAAGCTGTGGTACATATGTACAATGGAATATTACTCAGCCATAAGAAGAGATGAAATGTTGCCATTTGCTACAACATGGATGGACCTCGAGATAATCATGCTAAGTGAAAATCACATGATATTACTTATAAGTGGGATATAAACCTAAAAGCAACAAATGAACAAGACGAACAAACAGAGACTCATGGACATGGACTATAGACTAGTGGTTACCAGAGGGTGGGGGGAAGAGTGAAAAGGGAGGTAGACGGGGTAAAAGGGATCAAATATGTTGTGACAGAAAGAAATATAACCATGGGAGGTGAACACACAATGTGTGTGTGTGTGTGTATTTATATATATGCCTTACTGTGAAAATATACAGCTGAAACTTCAAATTTTGATAACCAACGTCACCATAAAAAATAAAAATAAATAAAATTTTTTTCCTAAAAAAACCCCACCTACTTATTAATATTAGGTTTATATCCTGCTACTTTACTGAATTCATTGATCAGTTCTAACAGATATTTGGTGGAATAGGGTTTTAGGGTTCTTTATATACAGTATCATGTCATCTGAAAATAAATAGAATTTTACTTCTTCCTTTCCAATTTGGATACCTTCTATTTCTCTTTGTTTTCTTATTTGCAAAAATTTTCAATACAATGTTGAAGAGGAGTGGTGAAAGTTGACATCCTTTTCTTGTTCCTGATCTTAAGGAAAATGCTATTAGCCTTTCTCCATTGAGTATTATGTTAGCTCTAGGTTTGTAATATATGGCCTTTATTATGTTGAGGTATGTTTCTTCTATTCCCACTTTGCTGAGAGTTTTTATCATAAATGGATGCTGGATTTCATCAAATGCTTTTTCTGCATTATCAATATGATTATATGGTTTTTATCTTTTTTAATGTGGTATATCACATTAATTGATGTGCAGATATTATACCAACCTTGCATCTCAGGAATAAGTCCAACTTGGTCATGGTGTATGATATTTCAATGTATTTCTGAATTCTGTTTATTTTGTTGAGGATTTTTGCATCAATGTTCATAAGAGATATTGGCCTATAGTTTTCTCTTTTTTTATTATTTTTTCTTTCTTTCTTTTTTTTTTTTTTTTTTTTTTTTTTTTTTTTTTTTTTTTTTTTTTTTTTTTTTTTGGTAATGTCTTTGCCTGGTTTTGGAATCAAGGTAATGGTGGCCTCATAAAAGGAGTTAGGGAGCATTTCCTCTTCTTGAATTTTTTGGGATAGTTTGAGAAGAATAGGTGATAATTATTCTTTGAATGTTTGGTAAAATTCACCTATGAAGCTATCTGGTCCAGGACTTTTATTTTGTGATTGCTGATTCTATTTCATTGGTAGTAATTAGTCGGTTCATATTTTCTGTTTCGTCTTGACTTGGTCTTGGGAGATTGTATGCTTCTAGGAATGTGTCCATTTCTTCCAGATTGTTCACATTGTTGGCATATAATTGCTTGTAGTATTTTCTTATGATCCTTTGTATTTTTGTGGAGTCCCTGGTTATTTCTACTCTTTTGTTTCTGATTTTATTTATTTGAGTCCTCTTTTTTCCTTGATGAGTCTGGCTAAGGGTCTGTCAATTTTGTTTATCTTCTCAAATAACCAGCCCTTGGTTTCATTAATCTTTTGTATTGTTTTTCTAGACTCTATTTTGTTTATTTCCACTGTGATCTTTATTATTTCCTTTCTTCTACTTACTTTGGGGTTTGCTTGATGTTCTTTTTCTAGTTCTTTTAAGTGTAAAGTTAGATTGTTTTTTTCAGCTTTTTCTTATTTCTTGAGGTAGGCCTGTATTGCTATGAATTTCCCTCTTAGGACTGCTTTTGCCATGTCTCATAGATTTTGAGTCATTGTATTTCATTTTCATTTGTTTCTAGGTATCTTTTGATTTCTTCATTGATCTCATTGTTAACCTATTCATTGTTTAGTAGCATATTAATTAGCCTACTTGTGTTTGTTTTTTTCTAGTTTTTTTCTTGTCATTGATTTCTAGTTTCATAGCATTGTGATTAGAGAAAACGGTTAATATGTTTTTAATCTTAAATTTATTAATACTTGTGTCTGAACATGTGATTATCCTGAAAAAGGTTCCATATGCACTTGAGAAGAATGTATATTTTGCTGCTTTGGGATGAAATGCTCTGAAAATATCTGTTAAATCCATTTGTTCTAGTGTATCTTTTAGGCCCATTTTTTTCTTGTTGACTTTTTGTCTGGAAGATCTGTCCATTGGTGTCAGTGGGGTGTTAACGTCTCCTACTATGAGTGTGTTACTGTTGATCTCTCTTTTTATATCAGTCAATAATTGCTATATGTATGTAGGTGCTCCTATGTTGGATGTGTATATGTTTACTAGGCTTATGTTCTCTTGATTTATCAATCCCTTTATCATTATGTAACACTCTTTTTGTCTCTTATTATAGACTTTGTTTTAAAATTTATTTTATCTGATATAAGTATCGCTACTCTGGATTTTTTTTCATTTTCATTTGTGTGAAATATGTTTTTCCATCCCTTTACTTTCAGTATGAGTGTCATTTGATCTGAAGTGGGTCTCTTGTAGACAGCATATGCATAGGTCTTGTTTTCTTATCCATTTGGCTACCCTATGTCTTTTGATTGGAGTATACAATCTGTTTGCATTTAATGTGATTACTGATAGGTACATAGTTAATGCCATTTTATTATTTGTATTTGTTATTTTTATTTTCTTTTTAACCCTTTCTCTTTTTGCAGAGGTCCCTTTAACATTTCTTGTAATTTGGCTTGTTGGTGATGAATTCCTTAAGCTTTTTCCTGTCTGGGAAGCTTTTTATCTCACCTTCCATTTTAATTAAAAGTGTTGTTGGGTAGAGTATTCACGGTTGTAGATTCTTGTTTTTCATAACTTTGACTATTTCTTGCCATCCCCTTCTGGCCTGCAGTTTCCATTGAAAAATCAGTAGACATTCTTATGGGGGTACCTTTGTAAGTAACTGGCTTCCTTTTTCTTGCTGCTTTTAAGATTCTTTGCCTTTAACTTTTGGCATTTTAATAATGTGTCTTGGTGTGGGTCTGTTTGAATTCCTCTTGTTTGGAACTCTTTCTGCTTCCTGAACTTGTATGTCTACAATTCCTCTGCCAGGTTAGGGAAGTTTTCTGTCATTATTTCTTCAAATAGATTCTCAATGCCTTGCTCTCTCTCTTCTTCTTCAGGTACTCCTATGATCTGGATATTTTTATGCTTCATGTTGTTCCAGAAGTCTCTTAAACTATCCTTATTTTTTAAAATTATTTTTTCTTTTTGTTGTCTGATGGTGTTTTCTGCTACCTTGTTTTCCAGTTTGTTGATTCATTCTTCTGCATCATCCAATCTACTGTTGAATCCCTCTAGTGTATTCTTCATTTCAGTTGTTATATTCTTCATTTCTGTCTGGTTCTTTTTTTTATGGTTTCTATGTCCCTTTTTTTAATGTTTACTATCTCTCTGTTGAGGTTCTCATTGAGCTCATCCCTTCTTCCCCTAAGTTAATTGAAAATCCCTATAACCATTATCTTGAACTCTGTCTCTGGTAGGTTGCTTGCCTCCATTACATTTAGCTTATTTTTTGGAGTTTTCTTCTGTTGTTTTATTTGTGGCATTTTTTCTCTCATTCTATTAGTCTCTCTGTGTTCATTTCTATGTGCCAGGAATATTTGTTTCATCTCTCAGCCTTGGCCAGGTGGTCTAATGTGGAAGGTGTCCTGTGTGGCCCAGTGGCGCACTCTCCCTGATCCCCTATGCCAGGAGCTCTGGACATGATCTTTGTGTTGTTTATGTGTGATCTTCTGTTGTAGCTAAGCCTTTATTGTTGTTAGTACATCAGTGGATGAGATTAATGCTAAAGGTGACTAACTGGGAATTGGCTATACCCACAGGGTAAGAGTTGCTGTGTGGGGGCTGACCCCATTGAGTGAGAGATGCCCTAGTAGGCTTGTGTACTTGCTGAGACCATTCTTTGTGTGTACCACTAATGAGGCTAGTCAGGAGTTGCTCTGTTGTTGTCTAGTGCCAGCCTCTGTGTACATTGGTTTTGTGGCCCCTTGTGAGGGGCTTCCCAGTAGGCCAAGGTCAGGCAATGCCATTGATTGTTCAGTGCTACCTGGTGGGAGTTACAAAGTGATCCAAAGATGGCTGTTGCCTATGCTGGATCTATAGGTAAGTGGAAGAGACAGTACTATAGGCAGTGGTCTGGTTATCCCATCCCTGACCTATGGAAGTTTAGCAGAAGGACCAGTGCTCCTTAAAGCCTGACATTGCCTGTCAGTTGTCTGTAGGTCTCTGAAACAGGAAGAGCCTCTGGGTGATATGAATGTTGGGTTGTGCAGGGACCCCGGGAGTCTCCTGGGTCTATTGAGCAAATTTCCGCCTGCCACTGCAGTTTCAGTTTACACGCCAGCACTGTCTCTGTGACTTCTTGTACAAATTTCCAATTGTAGCAAGGCCTGCAAACATCTGAGCTCTGTTTAAGAATTATTGAAGTCAAGGGCCATCAAGCCAATACAGCCTGTTTTCTGCAACTTCTGTTCCCATGTGTTCTCACTGTAGTCACAGATCACAGTGGGATCACCTGCTGTCTGGAGCAGTCTCACAGACCCCTGAGATACCCCCGCATGATACTGCAGCTCTTGCAGGCAGCAGAGGTCTGCCTGTAACTGGTTTCCCTGCAATGCCTGCACTGTTCTAGCCAAAGACTGTTGCCTTTGTGGATTGCAAGATGTGTGGGAGGGGCAGGAGAGTGGCAATTGTTGGTCAACAGGCCTCTTGGGGCAAAATTTGTGGGTTGAGTAGGGTGGGGTCAGGGAGACAATGACTGTCAGATCAATATAACCTCCATCTTGCAACTTCGGTAACCGTTTGCATGTTCCCACGAAAGTCACAGATCACAGCAAGACCAGCTACTATCTGGGACTGGTCCACAGATCCTGTTGGCAGCAGTGATTTGCCTGAAACTGTCTCTGAACTGTACGCTCACAGCGCTGGCTGCCAGCTAGGAATGTTTGGCCCTGAAACGGTGTAGGGCATGGCAGCCACCCAGCAACAAAAACTCCAGGTAATCTGTGGGTCAGGTGGGGCGGGCTGATCTCCTCAGGCCAGCAGCTTCCTAATGGCCCAGTGGGAGGGGTCTGCACAGTCAAGCTGACTGTAGATTGACCCATGTGGGGGCCTCATTAAGGTATAATTGTCGCTGCCAGTCTGGCCAGGTAATGTAGTCTTTCCCCATGTGAATCTTGTGCAAGCCTCTGACCCAGCACTGGTGCCTCAGGTGAGTGTCCACAGGTGAGAGAGTCTGTGCGTGGGTCCTTTAAAGGGGTTTCAGTCTCCTTCCTTCTCACCCAGATGGCCAGAATCCTCTCTGGTATTTACAGTCAGAGTTTTTGGGAACTTCTCTTCCCTGGGCTGGGACCTTGGGCCAGGGAGCCCCTGAATAAGGATAGGACCCTTCTCTCCATCAGGGGAGCCTCTACAGCCTTGCATTCCCTTCCAGTGTTTCTCTACTACCTGCAGGTGTGGGTCCAGCCTGATTCGTGACTTTGTCCCTCCTAACAAATTTGATGTGGCTGCTTCTTTCTATTATCAGACATATGTGTTATGATCAGCTGGACTTCAAGTGATTCTCCACATTGATTATTTTATAATTTCATTTTAATTTCAATGCGGATCTGAGAGTAGGCAAACCTTGCTTTTACCTAGTCTGCCATCTTCCTCCAATCCCTCATTCTTCTTTTTTTCTTTTTGCTGCTCCAATTGGGTGTTTTCTATCTGATCTCTTTTTTTGTGTGTTTTTTTTGTTTGTTTTATTTTAGGTACACATATAAGTGATATCATATAGTACTTCTCATTCTCTGACTTCTCTCATTTAGTGCAATGCTCTTAAAGTTTCACCCATGTTGTTGCAAATGGCAGGATTTTCTATTTCTTATGGCTGAGTCCTATTCCATTATGTGTGCCAGTTTGAACTGTGTGGGTCAATGGGGGAAAAATCCACTTATTAGTGACCCTGCACTATTGAAACCATGTTCTTCAAGGGCTGCATCTATTCAGAAGCCCAACAAAAGTACAAGAGGGTTCCCTTTTGTCCACATCCTTGGGATCCTGGACTCAGAAAGAGTCGGAGCTGGGATACATGGTTGTGGGAGTCCACAGTGGCACTTGCTGTTGTTCGACCTGTTCCCAAGGGTAGAAATGAGCAGGGATCCTGTCTACCTCTGGGTGGACAAGCCTGGCTTTAGGACGGTGGTCAGTAGGTCTGGGGATGAGATGGGGGTCTATTTTAGTGTCTGCATCTGAGTCTGTAGCTTTGGGGCCTGTCACCAGGTGTGTGGATGAGTACAGTTCCACTGAGAATCTGGAAGGGCTCATGCTCGTTACTCCGAGTTGTCGGGTGGGCAGGTTTGGCTCCAAAGCATGGCTGATAGTGGTGAAACTGAGTCACATGTCTGCTTGAGGGGCACAAACATGTGTGCCTGCCTCCAGAATTCTGGGCCCAAAAGACTATGTCTACACAGAGGCGGAGCCTGGGTGTGCAGTCAGGTGGCAGTCAGCAGTCCTGTACTGGGGCTTGGAAAAGAGCATGTCCACTGGGTGTATGGTTGGGCATGGCAACAGAACCACTGTTGAGAAGTGTTGAAGCTGAGCAGCATCCTGGGCCACTGCCCACTGGAGGCCAATAGCAGCCAGCCCCTGATTAGCAATAATCAAAATGTCTCCTGAAATGATCAAAGACCCCTGGGCAGGGGAATGACCTCAGCTGAAGGTGATTGATGGGATAGTTTCTCTATCACGGAGGGGACAGCGGTGTCCTGTGCAGCTTCAGGATGACCTGATGGACGCTGGCACACCGGGCTGTGACTGGTGGTGCCCTAGGTCCATGCCTCTCTCTAGACATGGACCAAAGACCCTGGGCCCCAGTACATACAGAGTCCTGCCCCTCACATGAGGCTGAAGGCAGTAACTGAACAAGTGGAGATTGGCTACCCAGGGTAGCACCCCCACTCTCCCACACTTCCATTTCTAGACTAGGGTACCAGTTGTAGAGAGTGGGAACTCTGAGGCTACAGGTAGAGGCAGCCAGCCTTGCCCTCCCACCCAGCCTAAGGCCAAGATAGTCTAGTGCTCAGTGAATACATGGATGGTGCCTGGACTGGGCCAGCCCCTGGGCCACAGGCAGCTTCAGGGCAGAAATCAGGCCTATGGCGAATATGTGGGAATGGGTAGTGTGAGGGATTGTGTGGGATGGGAAGGTGTAGGGGGCTTCAGAAGCTCAGAGTGCAGGCCTGAGTACACATATTTAAACATCTCCATATATCTACACTCTTGACACATATTTATGTACACATATTTATGCTGAAACCACCCCTGATACCTTCAGTTCCAACCTCTGGTTGGAAACATCCCTCTATCTCTGCCCTTTGCTTATATTCAACTCTCTTCTCCAAAAGGGAGGTTGCCAGGCCACATTCTCAATGTATTTATGATGCGTATCATTTCTCTAATCCAGATAAAATATTTTCCAGAACGCACAGTGACTATCTAATTGGTGCAATAATACAGCTCAGCACATCTGTGTCTGGTCTTCTGGGATCACTATCTTGGGTTGTAGATACAGAAGATGTTCTGATTCCAACCCTTTGGGAATTTTGAGACTAGCTTTCTGTCCTAGTCCAAAGACAGATTTTAATACTGTTCTACGTGGAAATTAAAAAAAAAGTGAAATCTCCACAGGTAGGCTGCAAAGTTTATGTTATTGCTTTATGGGTCTATCTTTGTCTCCCCATCTCTCCCATCTCCAAGTCTCTTTCTGCTGAGTTGCGTCCTGAATTCTCCACTAGTGAGTCATCTGTGTCTTTCCCCTGAGTCTCTATATCTCTGAATCTCCCCAGTCTCTGTATCTCTGAGTCTCCCGCTCTGAGTCCTCATATCTCTGTGTCTCTCCCACTTCTAGTCTCTTTAACTCTGGGTATCCACCACCAAGTCTCTATACTTCTGAGTCTCTCTTCCTCAAGTCTCTATATCTCTGAGTCTCTCCCCACTTTTTCTCACTTGTCCCTTTCTTCTCCCCCTTTGTTCCCCCAAGATAGAGACTTGTGGGGAGACTCAGAGATATAAAGAGATAAAGAGACTCAGAGAAATAGTTTCAGGAGCAAAAAACTGAGAAATATGATACTCAATAGGGAGAGGTTCAGAGATATAGGGACTTAGTGGATAAACTCAGAGATATAGAGACTCAGGCAGAGTCTCTGAGATATAGAACTTTTGGTGGGGGAAGACTCAGAGATATAAATACCCAGAGATAAAGAGACTTAGAGAAATAGACCCAGGAACAAAAGATTGAGAAATATGAAGTGCAAGAGGGAGAGACTCCAGGGGCACAGACTCTAAGATACAGAAACTTGGGGGAGAGACTCAGATATATATAGATATTGCAGGGATAGACTCAGAGATACAGAGAATTAGGAGGAGATTCAGAGATATAGAGACTCTGTGGGGGAGACTCAGAGATATAGAGATAAAGAGACTCACAGAAATAGACTTGAGAGGGAACAACTGAGAAATATGAGAGTCAAGAGGGAAGGACTGAGAGATACAGAGACTTGGGGGGATGCTCAGAAATATACAGTTTCAGGGGGTAGATTCAGATATATAGAGACTCGGGTGGGAGAGAGTCAAGATATAGAGAATCGGGGAGACTTTGAGATATAGACTTGAGGAAAACACAGAGATATAGAGACTTGGGAGGCTCTAAGGTATAGAGACTGTAGAGTCTTGGGGTAGGGAGACTAAGAGAAATAGAGCCCTAGGCAGAAACCCAGTGCCCAGCACTGATGCCCCTAATTAAATAATTGGATAATTAGTTGATTAATTAATTGGATTACTAGATAATTTGAAAATTGTATCTGGCTAGCTTAAATGAAAAGAGAGTGTACAGGAAGGCTGTGGGGTTGCTGACAGGACAGAGTGGAAGGCCAAGAAACCAGCATGGACCATTCAGAGGTCTGGCAGCACAGATGGACCTCAACTTTTTCAGTCCCTTTGTTTCTCCCCTTTTAATTCACATTTGGGGAGCATGTGTATAAACAGACTAGCATGCCTTCTCTCTCCACTGAGGGGGGTAAGATCTAATTAAATCAGCTCCTGAGATGGAGTCTAGTGGCAGAGAGGTGAAAGCTGGTAGCTGGGTGCTGGACAGCCATAAACAATTCATGTCCATCGAAGTGATATGCTCTGAAAACGTAACAACATGATGTTAAAATAGCTGGAAGTGTCCAGTTTCATGATTGGGTAAAGTGGCCACTCAGCACAGTCATGACAGATAGTATTAGGGCACCCTCACACCTAGACGGTGCTGGGATAGGCCCTGCCTAAGACTTGTATCTCTCTTTGTCCTAACTAGGTGGCGGCCTTCCTGCTGGAAATGGGCACTACTTGAGTCCATCTCACATACTCCCGGTATTGGGGACATGAGCTGTGTGTGATGAACACAGCTTCCATGCAGCTGAACTGGGACTGGACCAGGGCTCCTTACATGGATGGCAGTTCCCCTCTTCCCATCTGGTGTCGATTTTAAGACAGTGATGAGTCCAATCAGGAAGTTCATTGAGAGAATCAAAGCTTCCTGATCGTTTCCACGCAAGAGACAACCCTGCACTGGGTCCCCGGAGCATCTGGCAGGCTTCACAATCCATGGTGCGTCAACAACGGGATGAATCCCGAGCTCTAAGTATGGTGGCTATTGTTGGAGAAAGATTGACCTGCTGGTGCATTTGTGGAGATGGGGTCTGCAACTGCAAACTTTCTCTGAATCTCATACGGGTTAAAAGGGATAAAAGGGTTCAAATGATGTTCACATGCAGAAACCAGGAGAAAACACCTCACTGGCATGCTGTATTTATATTGGCTGCCCAGCCAATAGGTAAAAATTTACCTTCAGTGGTGTCCCAAGTATCTTCCTTACTCAGGAAGGTTACATATTATCAGCACCGAGCTGATCAAGAAGGGAAGGTTTCGATGATGAGATGCACAAAAAGATGAGTTGGAAGAATGCACAAAAGGCCAACATGAGAATGAAATGGCAGGCCCCAACTTTATTGTGGGGAGCACAGTTCTTCTGCTCTTCTTCTCCCCTTTCTTGTGCTCCCTTTCTGCTCCCCTGGGGACTGCGTGGCTCCACACATATTAGAGTACAATAGTGGCATTCGGACACACATGTCTGACACAATAAACTGAATTCTGTTTACATATTTTAGGCACAGGTGTCCTATTACACTAATGTAACATTTTAAATCTGGGGTCCTATTCCTAGCTGCGAGCCTGAATCACAGTCAGATCTGGGACCTGACAGGCCTGGGACCCACACATATTGACCTGCCAGAAGCTGGCAGCTCTGAGGAACCATCAAGTGTGTTGGTTCCCGTTCCCAGTTTGCCTTTGCTTGCTGTGTGAGCATAGGTGAGTGACCTAGCCTCCCTGAGACTCTCTTCCTGCTCACATTAAGTGAAGAAACACAGTTTTTAGCCCGGAGTCCCGCAAATCCCTATCCTACTGCCAATTGTGAACGACCAGCATGTCTCCTACACTCAGGATTTGAATCCGAAAGATAAATACACGGCGGCTGCTTCAAGGTCAGGGGTCAGAAGGACTCTTGTGAAACAGTCCACGGTAAAGGTGCAATTTCCCTGTCAGCACATTCTGCATTAAAAAAGGAGGGACGTGTTTCTGGAAATTTCTTGTGATCAACTTGAGAGATTATAATTTAAATAGAATGCCTTGCAAATCATCACTTCTGAGATGTCACTGCCAACCTTCATAATTTTATTTCTCCTTGACTCTGGATACACTCACTCATACACGTACATCTGTGACAATATCTGTAACACATACACACATATCTTATATTTTCTCCACAGTCTGAGGCTTAAACACCTATGGGAAATCCCTAGGCATCATTTCATAGGCCCCAAATAGCAGGCATTTCCTGGTAAATAAAGTTGGGGATGGGATCTATTATATTAACTAAAGCAATTTCCATGTAATCACAGTCAAAATTCTGTCTGGCTTTCTGGCTAACTTTGTGGCAGTGGCATTCCTTCAACAGCCACATCATGGTTGCCCCTGCAAGTGCCTTCCCAATTAAAAAAAAATGCAATTAGATGACAGTGTCATCGTGTTCTCTACTGCTGGCAACAAGGAATGGATGTTTCATTCTGGTGGGCAGAATTGGGCCTTTTCACACTTATTCATGACCTGAAGTAGAACAGGATGCTTTGTCATTTTATTTCATTTTCTGTAGAGCTATAATCAAGCCTTCTGTTTGACATCATGAGAGAGATAAATGAAAGGAACTTGATCAACCATTCTAAGCATGCAGATTGTGGACTAGGAATAAAATTTCGGTTTACTGAATAGGAAGTACAAGTGTGTGTGTAAAATTCATAGGCTACCAAAGGTGCTTGGGGGGAGGTGGGAAGTACTGGTCCAATTGGGTATGGCTCATATGTAAATTAGGCACACATTTTCCTAAATCTGGTCCCCAGTTAGTTTCTCTCTCTAGGGTCAACTTAGGTTACAAGTCTTGTGTGTCCTGTGGCTGATTTTATAGTTAAGGAAAGTGGGGCCCAGACTGGCAAAGTGATTCAGGTGACCCAGCTACCCATTTGCTGCAGCTGGACTAGGACCCTGGCCTCCGCCCTCCCTCATGACACATTCTCACCCAAAACACGGAGCTGCCTGCAGGCCCCAGGCAAACTATAAACGGTCTTCTCTTAAAATGCAAACTAAAACTTTCTAATAAAACAGAAGGCTGAGGAAAACATTCAGACATGGTGCTTTTTATTTGGCTGAATGTTCAATAAAAGACACAGGAGATGTGTTCTGAAAGACATGTATAGGAAATCTATTCCAATGGCCTCCAGTGGTTTATAGATGAGGAAACAGGGTCAGATAGGGAAAAAATGTCCAGCAAATTAGTGTCTCATTTGCATGAACTCTAAGCCTACTTTTCATCTTTGCAAACACAGGCTGGGTGCTCCTTGCCCCACCTCAGTCATTCTTTCTTGGTTTGTCTGGCTCTGGCATCATGGCTGCTTTATAATGAAAAATGCAGGAGCTCACTGGTCTCCTACAATGGTCTTATTTATAAAATTTGTGAGAACATCTTTTGGCTCAAAGATTTGGCACCGATTGTCTGGAAATACTGCATTGAGAAGGGATGATGGAAAGCAGTGTTTCCCGGTTGCTCCTGGAGAAAAGCCTTTTCTGCACTGGCAGACTGTAGGTTCTTGACCCGTCATTATTAAAAGACACATCATGAGAGGTTTGGAGAAACATGGCAGAGTGAGACACGTCCCCCAATCTCTTCCTTTGAAACAGCAATAAGCTGAAAAATCTAAAGCTCAACAAGAAACACTCAAACTGAACACCAGCATGTCTGAGCGTGAGATCTGTGCATAAGAGCTAGCACAGGTCGGAACTCCAGGTGTCAGGCAGTGGACTGGGAGAAACAAAGAAGCTGCCTCTTGTAGCCTGGGAGTTCCCTATAAGAGGAGGGGGAGGAGTGAAGGTGCAAGAACTTCCCTGAACAGCCCTGCCTAGGACTGCTGTGAGCTCCCCGAGCTGGGCAGAAGGGCCCAGTCATTCCGGCAGAAGACAGAGAAGTGGAATGGGACTGCAGAGAAACAACGTTTGATTTTTACCTGCCCTGGTTACAAAACCGAGGCTGAACCACAGCCCCAACTCCCAACCCAGAAGGCCCCTGCCCCATACTCCCCGAGACTGATGAACGTGGAGCCCCAGGGGAATCTGAGCAAACACTGCTAAGACTGTTGCTGACACTGACAGAGACTGAAACTGAGGGTAGCGAGCATGATTAAATATCTACAAGAATATGTTTTAAAAGGGTATTTTAAGGCGTTATATAAAGCAGGGATCCAAGAGGCTTGGATGCCACCTACTGGACACCAAAAGGAAAAGCGCCTTCTTTGCAACAGGCTAAAGAGAGACCTTTATGTAACAAATATTCTTTCTAGAAAAAAAGCAGAACTCACTTCCATTAATGCCCAGGCGGAGAAATAGTCCATTAAACACTATGAACAACCAAGGTGACAAGGCATCTCAGAAAGAAAGAGAAAAATCTCCATAGATTTTTTTCTACAGACATAGAAATATGCGACTTAAGAGACAGAGAATTCAGGATGGTACTTCTGAAAAAACTCAATGAGTTCAGAAATGAGACATATCAAGAATTTCAGAAATTAAAAAAAAACAACTAGATGAATAGAGCAATGAGATTGAAACCCTCAAAAAGAACAAAATAGATCTTTTGGAGATAAAAAATAAACTTCAAGAGTGGGAAAATAAAATAGCAAGCTTGGGAAATAGAGTCAACCAAATGGAGGAAAGGATCAGTGATATTAAACACAGAACTCTAGAAATAAATCAGAGGAATAGAGATAAGACATGTGCAGAAGAAATTGGATGAATATATATATATATATATATATATATATATATATACATACATACATATATATATGTTTTTTCATATTTATAATAGTAATCACACACCAATAATTCAGAACTGAACTATATAACAGAAACACGAGGACAAAGAAGCAATGGAAACACCAAAATGCCAGAAAGTAAAGATAAAATGGCTATAAAAGACCTCATATTTCAATAATCACCCTAAATGAAAATGGACTGAAATCACCAATAAAAAGGCACAAGTTGCACACTGGATCAAAAAACAAAATCCAACCATATGCTGCCTCCAGGAGACACATCTCAGCTCCAAAGACAAATACAGACTCGAAGTGAAAGGGTGGAAAATGATGTTTCAAGCAAATGGCATTCATGAACTCAGATGCAAAAATCCTAAATAAGATACTAGCAAACCAAATATAGCAACATATTAAAAAGATTACACACCGATGTTCATAGCAGCATTATTTAGAGTGACCAGGACATGGGAGCAACTGAAGTGTCTTATGATAGATGATTGGCTAAAACAGCTGTGGTACATATATGCAATGGAATATTACTCAGCCATAAGAAGAGATGAAATACTGCCATTAGCGACAACATGGATGGATCTTGAGTTAATCATGCTAAGTGAAATAAGCTGGACAGAAAAAGTCAAAATCACATGATATCATATATATGTGGATATAAACCTAAAAGCAACAAATGACCATGACAAGATATATATATATATATATATATATATATATATATATATATATATATATATATATACACATACATACACACACACATATACATATACATATACATATATATTATATATATACACACATATGTGTGTGTATAGTGATTTTAATTTAAAAAAAGGGTGTTGCCCCAATATCATTTAGGGATGACAGGCCATTCCAGGTAGATGCTTTTGAAAATATCTTCCAAGAAGTTCTTCTTAGCTGTGGCCCAGAGTGGGACACATAGACCCTGTTGAGAAGCAAGAGGCAGTGAACATGTTACTCTGCGAAAATAAGAGTGTGGTAAAGAGACTGTGGAGAAGGCACTTGTCCAGGGTCACAGACTGTGTTAGTAGCCTGCTTGTACTTTAGCACCTGCTGCCAAATGTCCATTGCTGTGAGTTGGGCCTCCAAGAAGCTCACTAGCAGATATGAGAAGGCCATCTCATCTAGTCAGAGACCTGAGGTGTACGAGACAAACTGATCTTTTTATCACTCCACCCAAGTAAGCATTTAGACTGCACACTATCTTTTTGGAATGGGTGTCAATGGAGCTCCAGAGCCACAATTCAGCATGGTCCTTTCTCATCCCAGAGGCCCAGGGGCTCTTCCCTGAGGCCTCTGCTCCTTCCTGCTTTCTAAATTTGAAATCAGACTTCTGAACTGGAGCAGACACCTCCCCCTCCCTCACCTTTCTGCCTGGGCTGGTCTTGGTGGTCCATTTATAGTCATATGAAATTGAGGAAACTGAGGCTAAGAGAGGTGATCACACAGGTAATAAGTGACAGAGTCAGAATTCAGACCCACAGCTGTCTGAAGTCTCCCCAAGCTGACCTCTTTCTACCAGTTTAAGGCTGCCATTTTGGCTTCTTCCTTGACAAGGATGGAGGGGCAGATGGGATGAAGTAAGGATGGGACAAAGCATTCCTAGGCATGCTGTGTGTAGGTGGCCCTGAATTCAGCATGAGAATAAAGAGAAATGAGACATAGTTTGTGCCCTAAGGAGCTCAATGTGACAGTGAGTGCTTCTCAAACTTCTGTACCTAAGTACCCGTAGATGACTGAACATTCCCTACAGAGCCCCAAGATGCTGGGAAGCCTGCGCCTTTGCTGCAAGTGAGAATATTTCAGAAGTCTGCACTTTTAGTTGACAATTTATGTGAATTGATTGTGTTATTCGATAGCTCCCATATATATAATATATATGAATATATATGAATAATATATATATATATATTATATAATATACACACATATGTATGCTTTTTCAAAGAATTGATATTGAAAATGTACATATGCAACAATACAATAGCCTTAATTATTTAAGTCTTTTCTTCATTGAACAAGTTGATAACAAAATAATAAACATCACTTTATTTTTTAAATGGGCAATGGAGACAAACTGGTAATTGACAGAAGACGAATTTAAATGGCAAATCCAAATGGGCAGCAAATGTCAAAAAACAATCTCCTGAGTATTCTTTTAAAAATGCCTATTAAAGGTATAAAGAAATATCCCTTTGTACCTCTATATTCAGGAGGTGATAGGACACACCTCTAGGGTGAATGGCGGCTTCAGTACATTACTTGTTGAAATATGAAATGCTAACAGCCTTTTGGGGAAAACAGTCTAGTAATATCTATTAAATGTGTAAAGTCTTTGACCTAGAGTCTATATTTATAATGTTTCAGCATGTAGGGCTCTCTGTCTGATAATATTTTGTATAGCTTTGAGGGGAAAGAACTCGAAAGCATCAAAAAAAGAAAATATGTCAAAATGGTAAGCCTGTACTATGAAATATTATGCAATTATCATGAGGAAGATGCAGTGACTTGGAGGGGTACTCATGAAATATTAGGTGACAAAAGGAAAAGTGATATGTATGGTTTTCAATTTTTAAATAAGTCCTTATTTATGCTTGTAGGAATTGGAATATAGGATTTAGAACATCATCTCTGGGGCTAGGACAGCTGTGGCTAAGCTCCAGTGTCACCATCTTCTCGCTGTGAGCATTGAGCCCTCCAGGCCTCAGTTTGCTTGACTATAAAAGGAGGTTAATCATAGTATCTCACAAACCTGTTGGGAGCATATGGTAATTCATGAAAAGTGCTGAGAGATGCCTGGTGTGCCCTGTGCTGATCCTGTGGGAAGAAGCATGTTCTACCTGAGCATGGAAAATATGGTGGAAGAAAACACGTGACACCGAGTGGCACCTCAGGTGTGCGCGTGTGGCACTATGAGCCAGGCATCCTCTCGGGGCTCAGCCCTATCAACCTGTTGAATTCCACATTGACCCTATTATCGATGATCATCCCCGTTTTGCAGGTGGGGGAAACTGAGGCACAGATAGGTCAGGTTACCTGCCTGAGCTCACACACTAAAATGTGGCCGGAATTCAAATGCAGGCAGCATGACTCTGAATCTGGGCTCTGGGCCACCGGGCTTGACTATGTCCTATGTCTCAGTAACATGACTTGGCCTCTCCCAGCTTTAGTTTACTCAACTGTGAAACGGGCTTCTCAAGACCCATCTCTTAGGTTCACTGAAGGGGGTTAATGACACCGGACTGGGGCCTGGGAGAAGTGTTTGTAAAATGGCAGTCTTTGTGACCTCGGTACCTGCGGAAAGGAGGAAGAGCTCACCCCACACCCCAGGGCCCGGTCTCTTCCTGGTTGTGAAGTTGCTGTTGAGTCGTCCGATGCTCCACTGAAAGATGGCGCAGAGCAGTGTGAGGATCCAGACCTAGGCTCTTCCTGAAACCACAGGGTGACCTGCCTGGGGCCTGTGTACCTCCTGCTCCCCTGCTCAGCTTCATATGGGTCCCCTCGGTGCCCTTGGGCCTCCTTGGCCTCAGAGTAGCGTGAGAAGATGAGCCCTGCTGCGGCCCCATGGCTCCCTGGAAAGAGTGGGGGGCCCAGGCACCCGAATGCCGGCAGAGTCTGAACCCACTACTTCAGTCCATGGAGGTGGTGCACATGGTGGGCAGCACCTGCGACACACCGGACTCATGCTGGCCGCTGGCCTCGAATGCGCAGCACGACCACAAGCAAACGTGTGGCTGCTGCGACGTGCGCAATGAGGACACCAGAGGAGAGGTGGGAAGGGCGCCTGAGCAGGAGACAGCAGCGGGGATGCCCTGGAACAACTGGCACAGGGGACTCGGCTGCACGAGGTCGTTTGTCCGAGTCAGCACACAGGGCTGCAGCGTGTGCAGGCCACACAGAGATGCAAGGAGGAGGGCGAAAGGCGGATGTCCACACTCTGGTTCCCAGAAGGAAAGATAGACTTTGCCAACACCTGCAAAAGTGTCCTCTCCGCTGGAGCCCCTGAAGCCACCGAGGCCCTGAGAATACACAAGGTGACAAGGGTTCCTCCTGACCAAGTCTGGTCCCTTTGCTGGGAGGTGGACAGTCAGCCTGGTTGAGCTGGGGCCAGGTCCCAGTCCCAGCTCTGGTCATGCTGGCCGGAGCCCCGGGCCAGGCACTGTGGCCCCGATTAGGACACCTGGACACGCAAAGTGCCGGGGACACTGCCTGGCACGTAGGCTTATCCCCAAGGCTATTGGACGGCGGCCATTATGCACCTGCTCTGCCCCAGGCCAAGTGCCAATTGCTGGGCTATCAAGGCAGCCAAGAGTCTGCTGGCCTGTGGTGTTACTAAATGGGTCCTGCACCCTAATGACGAGGTCAAAGGACACTGGGACATGCAGCAGATGCTCTTGCAAGGAGCTCAGCTGTAGGAAATCATCCATATATGGCCATGACACCGCAAGTGAGGCCTATCTCCACCCTGTCAGAAACCCACAGGCCCGGATAAAGGTCAGCGCCGACTGTGCTCCCGGGTCCTGCCAGCCCCAAAACTTCTTCCTGCTGAGACCTGGCTGTGCCCCCGCTTCCCTGCGCTCTGTTCCAGCTGCTGCTCAGAACCCAGAGGCCCCGACCCTGAACCAAGACCCCAGACACCCCAGCTCAGGAGCCACGTCTCAGCTCAGAACCCAGAAGTTTCAGGTCGGAATGCAGGAGTCAGCACCCAGCCAGCCCAGATATCACCGACAGCAGCTTCGGGGTGCTCCCAGGCAGTGAACCACACTGTGAGACATCCCTCTCCACCATACAGCCAGAGATTTCCTGTACGGAATCTCTATGCGGGCCCCTCTGGGGACAGGCTGCTCACTACCACCCTGAGGCTCCCCACTTACGCTGCTTTAGAGTATGGGACTTTTTTTAAGCCTGAACCCCAACCTGTCCCCCAATCACAGACATGCCCAGAAATGCACATGGGTGCCAATGATAGCCTCCCCCTCCCCAATTCTCACATCTCCCCTCTCCAGCCCTGCTCTTCAGTCAGAAGGTGAGGGAACCCAAGGGAAAAGATGGTTATCTACAAAACACACAGCCTCCCAGTGTGTGATGCCTGGGGGAGCAGGAGAGGCTGGGGCCTCACATGCCTGAGACCCCAGGAGCACCAGCCCAGCCCCTACCCACTTCCAAAGGCTGGGAGGAGACAGAGGGACAGTGCATCCTCTCCAAGGTCAGGACTGCGTGTCCAGTCAGCTCATGGATTCCTGCAAGGCCTACAGACAGGCATACATTTCTGCCACGTCAGTGCCTGGGTTGTATTCTGTGAGAGCGGGCATGGGCGCGGAGGGCCGTGAGAGGCCTGAAAGCTTCTCAGAGCTCTAGGGCCCTCAGGACTACCCCGGCGGACTCCAGGGCAGGCAGGGGGAGATGTGGAATCCTAGGCTCACTTTTGATGGGTTCCCAGCCCCTGGGATTAGCCAGGTATCTCCAACGGTGGCCGCATTCCACAGGGGTTAACTTCTGCAGCTGGGGGACGCATGGAAGGGGTCAGGCACCCTCCCTCTATTCCTGCCCCCGAAATCCCACTGCAACTTCTGAACCTCAGGACCTCGGAATAAAAGAAGGCTGATACATCAAATGACTTTGTATCTACTCCCAAACCATCGGAGGTGAATATTACTGGTACCATCCACGTGTAACTGAGAAACTGAGGTACTAAGAGGCTGAGTAACGATCTTGGAGCGGCACAGGTCTTGGGAGGAGGAGCCTGGTTTCAACACCGAGCCATTTGCGGCCAGAGCAGATGCCCTTAATCAGCGTCCTCTGTTCCCACTCCATCCCCACGCTCCCTGCCAATCCAATGGTCTCAAATACTCTGACCCCTAGAAGGAAGTCAGGACGATGGGGACAGCGGCTTCTGGTGTTTCACGCTGCCCCTTCCTCCTCCGAGGCCTGAGGAAAGACACCGTGTTGGACCCACTCCAGCTCGTGGGGCACGGAGGCCTCCTGCAATAGCAGTCAACGCTGAGAGCAGAGGGCGGAGCACTGAGGGACCGATGGGAGGTGTCTTTGGCACCTCCCGCCTCACCCTCCTTCGGGGTTTAAAGGCTCCATCACTCAATTTCCCTACAAAAGACCATTTCCCATCTCCCCCAACACCTTCTAGAGGCGGTTCTTTCCCCTGGCCCAAGTTTGACCCTGTGGGAACATCCTCGAACTCGCTGCAGGAGCTGGCTGACGAGCAGCGGCTGCAGAAACTGTGCCCTGGAGGGACAAGGAGCCAGCGAGTCTCCCGCACTCACGGGCCCCGCGGAGCTCTCGTGCCCACCCGTGGGCCCCGCGCGCTCCCGCCGTCTCCAGCCCCGTGACCCGACGAGCTGTGGTGTCAGGGGCGTTGGGCGGCATCCCGTCAGCAGGTCACAGCAGCAGCGGGCCGAGTCTGGCGAGCTACGAGATGGACGTGCTGTCCCCGCTTCTTCCGCTGCCCAATCGGTTCCACCGCCGCTGCTGCTGCTGTCTGGGGAGCCGGAAATGAGCCCCCGCTGAGCGCCCAAGGATGTGGGGACGCCGCTTCCCTGTGGGTCGCAGCCAGGGTCAGTGACCTGCCCGAGGTCACACGGTGGGAAGGGAGAGAAGCAGCAGGGAAGATGATGGAGACAGGTGGGAGACAAGGATGGGTGAAGACAGGGCAGACAGCCAGGGCCAGGGCCAAGGGTTGGGGCCAGGGCAGAGGGAAGGGCGCTCACTTCATCTCCATCTCTCTCTGCTCCTTCTCCTTGGCTTTCACAAAGGCTGTGAGGGCGAAACGCGGCCTGCGACCACCTGGGATATGGAACGAGAGGCTGAGGTCCCAGGATCGCACCCCCGCCGCTCTAGTGCGTCCGGCCTACCCCCCACTCACGGGGCTGGGGTGAAACCAAGCCGCGGGGGAGGACGTGGGGCGGGCGGGGCGGCCTCGACCCCTGGCCCCACAGCTGCGCTCCCGAGACAACGCGGCCCGGTCCCCCCGCCCCTGGCCGCGGGCAGAGCCATGGGCAGAGTCCATCTCCCGGGAGCACAGGCCCCGCTGTCAGCATTCCACCGGTTAGGACAAGGCCTGTCCCAAGCTCCTTCCCGGCCGGCACCAGCTCCGAACCTTCGGGTCCATCCCCGCACGATTTCTAGTCATCCGCACCTTCGCACTAGCTTCTCACAGATGCTCCACTCCTGAGTCCCATAAAACTCTCCCTAAAACACGTATGTCCCTTCCCTACACCCCCTTCACTGGGGCTTTCTTCCGAGGTCTTCCAAAGCTCCTTGAAACTCCCCAATTTTCCATCACCCACCCCAGTAAAACATCAGTGCACATCACCCAGATCTTCATCAGCTGCTTTATGCCCTTTCGCCCCACGAGATCCTCAGGCCCCGCCCCTTCCCCGGTCCCAATATCTGGGCCCCACCTCCGGATGCAGCAGCCTCAAGACCTGCGCATCTCTCCACAAACCCCGCCCTCCACCGCCCACAGACCCCGCCCGCCACTGTCCACAGACTCCTCCCATCACTGCCCGGGATGGGTGCCTCCTGTTTGCACGCAGCCCCTTAGGCCCCTGCACTGCCTCACGGTCTGACTCGCCCACCTCCATCCTGCATAGGCCCCGCCCCATCACTCAGACCCCGCCTGCTCTCCGTAGGCCCCGCCCAGCCCGCCCGGAGCCCAAGTGCAGGCGGAGTCCATTGCTGAGGCCCAGCTTACCCCACGCCACGCTCCTCACTCCCTTTTGTAGGCGGTAAGCTGGCCGTTCAGGGTCTTCAGCTGAGCGCGCAGGCTCTGTTCCGACGCCTTCACCTCCTCCAGCTGCGGAGAAGCAACAGGGGTGCAGAGGACGCGGCTGAGGCGGGGTTCCGGGGTCCGCGCCCAATTCACCTCCCCCACGATGCGTGGACCCACCGCTCCCGGTGGCCCTCACGGCCACGTCATCGTCATCCACCCCACGGGGCGGACACAGCCATGTGTGTTCCATTTCTAAAACAGTCATCGATCTGTGCTCCATACCCTCAAAGCCTCAACCTGGTCCTCGTCCTAGCCTGTGCCTGGCCTCCCAGCCTGGTCCTCCCAGGACTCTCTAAAATGCAAATGTGATCAGGTGACACTGCCACGTTCAGAACGCTTCCTTCAGAAAAAGATGTGTACATTAGGCTCTTTGTGACAGCACTATTTGTAATAGCAAAAGAGTGGAAATAGCCAAAACGTACATCACTGAGAACTAGTTGAATTTCTATGGCGCATACGCTCACCTGTACAACCGTAAAAATGAATGAGAAAGTTCTCTATGTCCTGTCACCATGTGACAACCAGATCTAAGTTTAAAAACAATGCTGAACAATGTTTAGCACGTGTCCTTACGTAAAAGAAAAAAAGAAAATTACAAATTGCATATGTTCATATTTCAAAAATATAGAAGACTAAATCAAAAAAATTTTAAAGTAAGTTACCTATGAAAGATGGAGGGACAGAATTGACAAACAGGATACAAGCTGGACCCCTCTGAATGTACCCTCTTTTTTAATTTTGATTTTGGAACTGTGAAAATATTCTACACTCAAAAAGCTCAGTGACGTCTAATCTCCGAAGCCAAGCAGGGTCCAGCTTGGTTAGTACTTGGATGGGAGATCACTTAAGAAGACCAGGTGCTGTAGGTGTAAAAAATAAAAAGTGAGGAATTGTAAGGTGACAAGATCCTTGCAATCTGTGAGGTCCACCAAGAGTTGCCTGGCCAAAAAACAAAAAAAAGAAAGAAAAGAAAAACAAACAAAAAAAAAAACAAAAAAAACCAAAAAAAACCCAAAAAACAAAAAACAAAACCAAAACAAAAAAAAACAAAAAACAAAAAACAAAAAAAACAAAAACAAAAAACGAAAAAAAACAAAAAACAAAAAACAAAAAAAGAAAGAAAAAAACAAAAAAACAAACAAAAAACAAAAAAAGCAAAAAACAAAAAACAAAAAAACAAAAACAAAAAAACAAAACAAAAAATAAAAAACAAAAAAACAAAAACAAAAAACGAAAAAAAACAAAAAACAAAAAAACAAAAAAACAAAAATCAAAAAACAATAATAATAAGAAAAAGAAAATATTCTACACAAATAAATTTTAACAGAAGCAATTGCTAAAATGTTTAAAAGTGACTCAAACCACTCCAACTGTATATTGAAGTTGGTGGCATACTGGAGAATTATGTCGAGTAACCAAAAAAAATTTTTTTTAGCAAGCAGGATATACCCTAAGGACAAAAAGAACTGCAAAGAAATCTTAAATTCATTCAGTATTCTCATTAATAGTAATTACATTGGTATGTTACTATTACTAGAAACTAAGATTTTTCAGCATGAGAAAATACATACAAATGAAAGAGATGAATAAACACAGACATCATTTTTCTCTTTCTAAAAATGTGTCTACTTTCTGGCTTTTTCCACCTAAAAAGGCCTAATAGCAATGTCAACCTGATGGCTATGAACACCCCTTAGGACCAGACTGTAGTCTCTAAATACAATTTCCTACTAAAAGGAACCAGTGCTCCTTGGAAAAATTACTTCCACCAGCTCTGGGGCTGGAAAGTCCAAGACATCTTGACATGCCATAAAACAAGGAAGCCATCTGTGGTGGGCCGAGTATCAGCCTCCCAAATGACATCCATGTTCTAATTTCTGGAATCTGCGAATGTCACCTTATATGGGAAAAAAGTTTATAGATCTGATTAAATCAAGAACTTTGAGATGAAGAGATTATCAAAGTGAGCCCTAAGTAGAATCTCAGGTATCCTTATAGAACAGAGGCTGAGGGACAGTAGACACAGAAGAGAAGAAGACAATGGGACTGCAGAGGCAAACGCTGAAGTGAAGTGGTCACAAGCCAAAGATTGGTGGCAGCCACTAGAAGCTGGATGAGGCAAGACATGGATTCGCCCCTAGAGCCTCTGGGGGGAGCGCTGCCCAGTCCACACCTCGATCTCAGCCCAGTGAAAGTGATTTCAGATTTCTGGCCTCTAGAATGGGAAGAAAATTAATTTCTGTTGTATTAAACCACAAGGTTTGTAATTTGTCATGGCAGCCATAGGAAACCAACATACCATCAACTAAATTTACAATCATGAGTACATAATAATAGTAAAAACTGAACAAAACTTTTTGATCTTCTGGGAGGATGTAAAGAAACCAACTTATTATTCTGACAAAAGGTAAATAAAGGGGAAAAAAACAAGTAGTAATCATGCCTTTCCCACGGGAAATGTACCTCAGGGAAACCAAACAGTCGATACAAGAATGCTTTCCTTATCAAAGAAGTCCAGCTAACAAAAGCAGAATGATGGAATTAGCTCACTGATCATCAATAATTACCAAAAACCTACATTTTTTGGCAAACGTTGAATTTACCCTTGTCATCAAGAGTAAGAGAAGAACACCACCTATCCCTACTTCTTCTCAAGGTTGTACCAGAGGTCCTAGCCAGTGTGATAAGGCAATAAAAAGAAATAAAAGATAAGGATTGAGAAGGAATTAACAGAACAGTTATTTGCAGATGATGATAAACACTGAAAATCAGAAAGAATCTACAGATAAATGATTAGAACTAATAAGAAAGCTAACTGAAGTTGCTAGATACAAAATCAATATACAAATATCAATTATACTCAAATCAACATGATTGATATTTAAAGTAAAGAAACCATTAACAAAAGTACCGAAAGATGAAAAAAAATCTCACAAAAAGTGTTAATGGAACGACATTACCAAGATATTAAATAAGACCTAAATAAATATAAAGACTAACTCTATCTACAGACTGGAACACGCATTACAGTATTTACAAAGATTTCAGCTCTCCCTAAATTGTTCTATAGATGTGACACGATACCAATAAAAATTCCAACAAGTTATATGTGTTTGTACTGAAAAACCTATTAATTCTGAAGTTTATATGGAAATGCAAATTGCCAAGAATAACCAAAAAAAATCTTGAAAAGAAAAATCGAAAGTGAGAGGACTGGCTCTATCCAACATCGGACTAATTATAAAGCTACCATCATTAAAACAGTATGGCGCTGGCACCGGGAGAGACAAATAAACCACCGGACTGCAGAGCACAGAACCTCACCTGTGGATAAACACGATTTGTGATAAAGTTGACGATGGCTGAGCAGTAGGACAAGGACACTCTTTTCAATAAACGGCACTGGGATGGATGATTGACTAGTCGAGGAAAGGACCTCTACCTCATCAAAAATCAACCCCAGATGAATTGTAGATGTCCAAATTATAGATGACAATACAGGAGAATGTCTTCATGACACCGGGGCAAAAGGATTCTGAGACAGGACATAAAAATTACTAACTTCAAAGGAAAACATATAAATGAGTATATAAAAATGAAGAACCTCTGTAGATTAAAAGACACTTACATGAAGAGAGTGAAAAGACCCAGGGAAGGCAAGGAGGAGCGTTTCTGAAACACATAAAATTCATACGGGGCTTATCTCCAGACTATGTAAAGAACTCTTAGAAATCAATAAGAAATGGGTGACCAGAAGGAAAACAAACATGACAGGTGAACAGGCGACTTACAAAAGCGGAAAACCAACTGGCAACTAAACATAAGAAAAAGTGCTCAACCTCACTGGGAATGAGAGAAAGGCAAATGAAAACAACCTAAAGGTGCTGGGCTCATGAGAACTTTATAAGAGAGGGATCCAGTTCTCACGATGCAAGGTCATTGGCCTCAGCACCTCCTGACAGAAGCAAGGTGTCTCGCCAAAAACCTGCACCGGGTTAGCCTCTTCGTTTAACAACGACTTCATCAGAGATATAGAATCAATGAAAAGATTTAATAAACACATCAATAAATTGCAGAGTGTGGCTGTATTCACATATTAATTCACAGAAGACATCTGTGAGATCGTCGGAGAAGCGTCAACACAGACACACACTATAGAATTTTTGGCAATTCTGTCGTATGTGATAACAGTGCTTCTGTTTCTATCTTAAATGTCCTTGTATGTTGAAGATAGATTTTGGAGTATTTATGGAGGAGAACTAAAGTCTGAGATTTGCTTCTCAGGAGAGAGCAGGGAGTGTAGATGGAACAAGATGGGTAAAAAATAAACGCTTTTACACATGCACATTATACTACTGTGTGTGCTTGGAATTTTTCCTAATAAAACATTGTTTTCAAAAAAAATCTGTGGCTCCCCAAGCTCTCCAAAGAGCTTCCCATTTGTCCCCTTGCAGCTGAAGACCCCTGGCTCCATCCTCCCCACTCCCTGTCCCTCGGTGCTCCAGCCCAGCTTCTCTCTGAGAGGGCAGCTCCTCGCTCCTGGACCGCTCCTCCCGGCACCAACGACTCTGCTCATCCTGCAACATCGCCTCACATGGATGCCTGCCTGTCCCCAGACAGGCCTAGTCGTGGCCCTCTGCTCTCTGCTTTCCCGGCTGTCTGTGCATCTCCTTCCAGCCACCGAGCTGTTGTCCATCAGGGAGATGATCTGTTTTCTGTCTGGATCCCCACCCCACTGGGACAGCGTGGCCAGCTGTCTGGCCACTGGCTGGGAACCTGGGCTCTCTCACCAGGCTGCCTGCATCCAACGCCGCTGCACTAATGACAAGCTGGGGGAACACGGGCAGTTGCACTTCACATCTCTGTGAAGTGTGACAATAATGCCTTATCCATAGGTGGTGGGACTCTAGGACGAGTGCTAAGACCATGTCTGGCACTGAGGAAGAGCCCAGGAAATATGAACCAGAGTTGGGCGGCGTGCCTGGCACGCAGTAGGAACTCATTAAAGGTTGGGTGAATGAATGAATAAATCCTAGAGTCTCCCCAAATTCCCAAGCTCCAAACTGGGAAGAGGCAAAGCAGCCGCTATCCGGCTGTGGGAATCTCAGGGCAGAGGGCGCCACCTTGTGGCCAGCCTGGAAGGCACATGAGCACACACACGTGGACACACCTACCAGACTCCAGGGCAGGTCCGAGGCTAGACTGAAAGCAAAGCTTACCTTGCTTCCAGCACTGTGCTGAGCTCCTCCAACAAGACCCACAGGTTTCTCCAGCTCCGTGAGCTCCCAGTCCTGGCAGGGCAGAGGGCTGGTCCTCCCTGACAGCACTGAGTGCTCCGTCCTGGGCTGGCAGCTGCCAGCCGTGCACAACAGCTAAGGGAACCAGAGTGGGCTCGGCACCGTCTGCCTGGATTCAAGGTCTACACTGGCTGTATATCTCCCTGTGTGACCGAGGGCCAGTTCTCTAACCTCTCTATGCCTGTTTCGTCCTCTGTCAAATGAGGACGATAGCAATGCCTGCTCAGTGAGGATCAAATAAACTACAATAATAAAGCACTGAGAAGAGTCCCTGGCACACAGTTAAATGCTCACAACCATTAGCTCCTGGTATTATTACTATTATTATTATTATTATTAATTATTATTATATTATTGTTACTACTACAATTACTACTACTACTACTTCTACTGCTGCTGCTGCTGCTGCTGCTGCTACTACTAAAAATATTCTTCGCCCTCCCTAATGGGTGGGGCTCCCTCCAGGTGGAGACTGTGTCCCCCACGCAGCAGGCACTCAACGTGCAGAACACCTTTGCTGTCTTCACTTCCCTCTCCCAGGTCCCTCGTTGTCACCACGCCCTCCCCCAACATGAGGCCTTTGCACGTACTGCCCCCTCTGCCCAGAACACGTCCTCGCCTCTCCGTTTGATCCATCCCAGAACCCCATCCGGGAGCAGTTCCAGCCTCCCACAGCCCAGGCTCTTTCCCAATGAAGGCCATCGATCACCCTCTGCAATGACACACTCAGGTACTGACGTGACAGCGGCTGGCTGCCCCTTTGGTGGGCCACATCTGGGAGAGGCCAGCATGGAGAGAGCACTCAGATTCGCCTTTTCTGCGCACGCACCGCCCCCTATGCCTGGGATACTCCTCTTCCCAGGCAGGGTCAGGACCCTTTTGGGACCCCTCTCTCCACCCACTCTGAGTCCTACCTGTCCACAGACAGATCTGTCTCCCCCACTGGACTAGGAGTCCCAGGAGGGCAGAGTCAGGATGGTCTTGGTCCCCAGCACCACCCAGCAAGAGGTGAGTGCAGAGGAGAGGCTCAGAATAAACATCTGGGGAATGGCAGCCTGCCATCCTCCCAACAGGCCTAAGAATCATCAGGTCTAGCAGTGCATGATGAGAGGTGCCCCCCAGCCCCAACTACCCCCCCTGACTCACTGCTCCCATAGGTGCCAGATCTCGGAGACCCAGGGGTCCTGAGCATTCTGGTGGTCCAGCCCCCAAAGGTGGCCTAGCTCCTCCTTCAAGCTGCGGATGATGCCCTGGAGGACCATGGCATCTGGCTCACCCTGGGACCGGAGGATCCATGAGCAGTGACTCCTGAGGATCAGAACCATGGCCTCTCAGAGGCTGAGGATCCCCCAAGGGCACTACCAGACCCCAAGAGCCTGAAAACCCCCACGCCTGTTGCTCCTTGCACCAGTCACCACTCCCGCGACCCTCATATAGAGCAGTCATGGAACCACAGGGTCATGTGATTTGCAGGCACACCTGACCCTGAGATTCTGCAGTAGGAGAACCTACATGGCCTGACCTGGGTGCCCCCTTGGTGGGCAAAAGGTGGGGCATCTCGATCAACTGCTCCACCAGAGGCTATTCATAGAACAGAACTTGATCACATGACACCTTCCAACTAGAAAATCAGGGCGCTATGAACAAAGGGAGCAGACACTGTCCCTGGCCACCCAACAGCCATTCCCAACGTCTTTCTCCCTGGCTGCCTCCCGCTAAAGAGCAGACAGCCAAATAGTCATTGCCCTGCATGTGACGACTTCTGGCCAAATATTATGGAAAGGCCCAACTGACCATTTCTGGCTGAATGTTATAGAAAATCTGTTGGGAGTCTTCTGAGAACACTTTGGTTTTCCTGATAAAAACAATAGGTGTAACTAGCAAGCACATCTCTGTTCCTCTCCCTCTTGCTTTGATGCAGACGCGATGCCTGGAGGTCCAGCAGCCATTGTTGACCAGGAAGAGATAAGGATGAAGTGAAAATCCAACACTTGAAGGATGATGGGAAAAAAAGAACCAGGAAACCGCGTTCTTAATGAAATTATCAAGTAGCCACCACCTCCCCAGACACCTTGTTAAGCGATAAACTATTGTTTCTTGAAGGCACTAGTAATGGCTATTGTGCTACTTGTCACCAAACACAGTATTAAATGAGACAAACCTCAACACTGAAGATGGCAAAAGCAAGGCTGAAGTGATGTTCCCGCCTGGCCCTGGGGACCTGGGGCTTCTGAGGTCTAACCACATCCTGTCCTACCTGCCACCAGTGGAAGCCTGGAGTCAGCCCCATGTCACACCTGTCACACTCCACGGAGTAGATGAGGATCAGATCACGCTTGGAGTTGAGCTGGGTGGATCTCGAGGCTGAGGGACCTGGGCAGCTCCCATCTCGTGGTTCTGCAGGGGCTCCAGATCTGTGTAGGTCAGCAGGTCAAGGGTGACAGACTCACTGCTCTGTGGTGAGAGGACGGGAGGAGCTGTGACAAGATCCAGAACACACAAACCCCAAGCCCAGGACATGCCCTCACAAGCCCAGGCCACACCCACACAAGCCCAGGCCTCACCTTGGCCAGTGCTCTGGGCTAGCTGGCGGGTCCCACGCTAAGGCTGATGAGCAAGATGGCCCTGTCCAAGGTGCTGACACGAGGACATCATCAGGGAGAAACTGAAAAGAACCTAAATGCTCAACCACTGGGGAAGGTTTAGGACTATAGTTCTCCAAGTGTTGTCTGCAGACTCCTCGGGGTCCCTGAGACCCTTTCAGAATGTCCCAGAAGTCAAAACAGTTTGTAGAATAATATTAAGATGTCATTTGCCTTTTCTGCTGTATTGACATTTGCACTAATGGTGTAATGGGTAAATATGCTGGTGCCCATGAGCAGAAACTCAGCTGGTGGCATCCAATGTGCTAGCGGTCATTGTCTTCTCCACTGCCACACAGTCTCAGTGGCGGCCCACGAGGGAGAAGTAAGCAAGTAAATAAACAGATTATAGATAGACAGACAGACAGGCAGACAGACAGACAAAACTCAGGAAAAGAAACCTGAGAATAGTCTTGATGACACTGTAAAAATTGTTAATTTTACAGAACCTCAATCCTTGCGTACTCAGCTCTGTACTACTCGGCGACAAAATGGGAAGCGTATGTCCTGCTGCTCACCAAAGCACAACTGCTGTCTCTGAAAAAGCACCTGTGCCATAGAATTTGAAGCTAAGCTCGCCACTTTTTCATGGAACGTTACTTTTACTTGAAAGAATGACTGACAGACAAAACGAGGGTTGTTCAGACGTGGGTGCTTAGAAGGCATTTAAAAAAAATTAACAGTGACCCTGTCCCATCAAGAAAAACAGCTAACGATATTAGTTGCCAATGATAAAAATCAAACGTCCAAGTGAAAATTGCAGTTTTGGAAAACGATCTGCCACCATGTGCCTGACAGCCTCTCGATGTTCAAGGACCTTCCTGGTGAGGTCTGTGAGGATGTTGACAAACGTGACTTCCCGGTGTTGTCTAATGACATACGTCAACATTTGGAAGGTTGATATAGCTCACAGGTGACATCACAAAATGGGTGAAAGATCAAGGCAGAGTGTGAGATGCAGCAGCAGACTTTAGCGTAACAGTACATGATGTTCACTGATATGGTTTCAGATTTTACACTGCAACCAACCTTTAAAGAACTACCACCTGTCCAATTTCTTGTCTGTTAGCAAAGAAGGATGTGCACGATTATCTGAAAAAGTTATGAAAGGGCTTCCTTTCCTACTACATAACTACATGAGGCAGATTTTTCTGCATATACCTCAACCAAAACATAGAACAGACTAAATGCAGGAGAACATGTGAGAATCCAGCAGTTTTCTATGAAGCCGGACATGAAAGACATGTGCAAAAATGTAAAATGATGCTAGTTTGCTTCCTCATTTGTTTTAGAAAATATGTTTTTCATTAAAATGTTATTGAGATTAACATGTAATAAGTTTATTACTGTTATTTTTAAATGAATTCATAGATATCTTTAAATTTCTGTGAATTGCTAATATGGCAAACAAATATTGATAGATAAATCCTACATAAATAAAGATCTTTGATGTCATCAATAAGTTTTCAGAGTAGAAAGGAATTTTGAGGTAAAAAATTTTGAGTCTATGGCCATGCCACCCTGAATGTGCCCAATCCCGTCTGATCTCAGAAGCTAATCAGGGTTGGACCTGGTTAGTACTTGGATGGGAGATCACCTAGGAAGACCAGGTGCTGTAGGCATAAAAAATGTATAAGAACCACTTGGTTAGAGAAGTAAGGAGGCATGGGTACAACGTGATACAAAGTGATTGCTAACAAGGAAGACAAACTCAAAAGGTTGATGATGACAACAACAACAACAACAATAATAATAATAACAGACAATACCTGTATAACACATATTATAAGCCAGGAATTCTTCTAAGCTTTTAACACATAACTCATTTAATCTTTACAACACTACAAAACACAGACTGCTGTCACCACACATGACAGAGAGGGATACTCAGGCATGGAGGGTAAGTCACTGGCCCCGGCTCCCAGCTCATGGCAGGGATGAGTCAGCATTCAGAGTGCGTGATCTTGGCTGTTATGCTATTATACCTATAGATTCTCAATGCCAACAGTCAGGTGGGACACAGAAAGGGGGTACTTAGGGACTCAGGTTCTAAGTCACATATGACTCCTGCCACAATGACATAAGTGCACGTTTTATCTGTCATCAGAGAAATAATGCAACAATGGCATCTAAAGAACATCCCTGTCAGTCTAGGTTCCAATCAGGTTTTTCTTTTCCTGTCAATACTTGTAACTACTTGACATTAGATAGTTTTTAACTTGTCTTTATCTCCCACTAGAATGTCACCTACATGAAGACAGAGATTTTGTCTCTTTCATTCACTGCTGTATCCCCAGTGGAGACAATAGTGCCTGGCACACTGAAGATGCTAAGAAAATGCAATAAATGATTGGCTATATTCACTGACATAACTACATTTTTATGAAGTGCTGTTGAATCTTTTAAAAACAGGTTAAAGGATACCTTGGGAAATACAGCAACTACACACAATTCTAGATCTGCAAATGCACACTCACACCTTACCACATGCATAGAGAATGAAGAAATGACCAGAGTGATTTCCACCAAAACATCTCCAGGAATGAGTGTTAGAAGTAGAATGAAGTTTTCTTTGTTCTTTACATTGATTTCTCTGTGACTTGACTTTAATACATGAGAATAACTCTGAGAATCAGAAGAAGCCATTTACATTTGGGAAAGAAGAAAAGGAGAGCCCTGCCCCCTCAATGAAAGAGAAGGCAAAGGGTCTTGCAGATGTTGGAAGGAATCTGGGGTATAGACCTCCTCCCACCCCCACCCCAGTCCCTACCTGCGTGAGGGCCGACTCCAGCATATGACAGAAGGTGTTGAACTGTTTGACATTCCCTGTCTTGTGAGTCAAGTCTTTGATGACTGGCTGGGGATAAAAGTCCTTTCTGAGGCCTGACCATCTGTCCCACCCAAGGGCAAGGCCCCCGAGCCTTCTCCCTTTCCCTGACTCCAGGGCCACTGGCCTGAGGAATGAGTCCTATGCTCCTTCCCCACCTTACAGCTTCCAGTCAGGTAGAAGAGGCCAGTGGGCAAGATGCAGTTGGCCTCATCTTCTAGAATAAGCTGATCCCAGGGAGGACAGGCGAGCCCACCCCAGGTAGCCACACTCACAGCTGGCATCGAACTTGCCCCACCACTGGTCAGCTGTCCTCCGGTCCTCCACCCCCAGCTCCAGCACCTGCCCAGATGCCACCATCCGCCCAGAAGGCTCCATACCTTCGAAGACGCAGTCCACCCGCAGGCCAGCCGGTGGGTCCATGGCTACTGTCAGTGGAAAAGGGGATGAGACAGAGACCCAGAGGGTCTGAGAGTTCAGGTTCAGGAACTAGAAAGCCAGAATTCACGTCCTGGCTCCATCGCTTACCAGCTGTGGCACCTTAGGAAAGAGACATTCTCTCTCTGTGCCTACGTCTCCTCACCTGGAAAACGGGAACAATAACAGCACCAACCTCACAGACTTGTCATGACGGTTAAATTAAACAATACAGATGAAAGCGTGTGAAACTGTCCTGCATGTTATGATGCCCCATACATGCTGGCTAGTGGCATCTATGACTTCTAACAAAAGAATCACGATGCATACTATTGATTATTAATTTATTCATCCTTCTACTCATTATATATTTATAATTATTCATTCATTCAGCAAACATCTGCAGAGAAAAATCCAGCTGGAAAGGGGGACAGAGTATTCAAGTCAGGTGGGGCAGAGATTGTAAATAAGGGGTCTGGGTGCACCTCTGTGAGGAGCTGGCATCTGAGTAGTGAACTGAAGGTCGTGGAGTGGGCCATGTGGCTCCCTAGGGAACGAGGTGCCCATTGGGCAAACATCCAGTGCCACCAACTGTCAAGGAAACAGTTAAATCATTCACACTGAATTCATCACTGATTTTAGTAATTAGTCTGTTGTTCTCAGCCAACAGAGCTACTTCTCAATGTCAGTTCTACAGGAGCTGGATGAGGATCTGGCCTCCCACTTTGGCTGGTTCAGAACGGAAGCCCTGGGCTGCCTGAGTTCACGTCCAGGTTCAGCTGTGCACGGACGCAGGCAAGTCGCCTAACCTCTCTTACAGCTGGATTCCTTCTCTATAAAGCACATGCTGCCCTGTGTGCTGGATCTCATGAGACCAGATTATGTCCATGCCCTCAAGAGGGTGGTGACAGCCAGAGACATAGAACATCGAGCAGTGGGGACAGGGGATGCTGTGGGTGAAGGGAGCCAGCAGAGGCCTGGAGGGAGGGGAGGGGACAAGTGAACCCCTAGGGAAGTATCCAGGCAGATGGGACAGCCAGGCAAAGGCCTCAAGGTGAGTTGTTCTTGTTTGATCTAAGCACAGTCAGGGGGGCAGCGTGAGGAAGGGAGGGGCTGAGGACCGAGAGCAGAGGTAACATGGGCCTGATGATGTCCATGCAGGCCTTTGTGAGCCCACAGGAAGACAAGAGTGTCCATCTCCTTGGACTGGGGTAAGGATTAAATGAGTTAATCATGCAAAATCCTTGGGGAAACTGAGCCACATCTGACACACAGCAGGAACTCAATAAAGATGGGCATCATTGCCATAAATACAGTTATTATTGCTTTGCTGTATCAGACCTTGAAAGGGATGATAGAGACAAGGCAAGCCCTGTCCTTACCCAGAGTACAGATCAGGTCATGGATGCTCAGTGAAGAAAAAAGGCCCTGTGCACAGAGACACCCAAGGCTTCCCTTAACCCAGATGGAGGACCATTATAATGGTTATGATTAAAAAAGGCTTTGTTGCCCCCAGATTTTTATGGAAGACAGGCCTTTCCAGGTACATGTTTTTGAAAACATCTTCCAACATTTTCTGCTTAGCTCTGGCCCATGGGAGACACATAGCACCTGTTGGGAAGCAAGAGGCAGTGAACATGTTGTTACTCTGCAAAACTAACAGTGCGGTAAAGAGGCTATGGAGAAGGCACTTGCCCAGGGTCACAGAGTATGTTAGCAGACTGCTTCTACCTGAGCCCCTGCTGCCAAATGACTTGTAGTGAGCTGGGCCTCCAAGGGCCTCGCTGGAAGACATCAGAAGGCCAGCACCTCTGGTCGTAGACCTGAAGTTTATGAGAAACATCTCATCCTTCCATCATTCCACCCAAGTCACCCTCTTTACTGCACACCACCTCCCCTGAGTGGTTCCAACAGGGGATTCCATTGTGCCAACTCAACATGGTCCTTTCTCATCCAAGAGGCCCAGGGCTCTTTCCTGAGGCCTCCATTCCTTCCTGCTTTCGAAATTTGAAATCAGAGCTCTAGACTGGAGCAGACACCTCCTCCTTTCTCACCTTTCTGCCTGGACTGGTCATGGTGATCCATTCATACTCATTTATAATTAAGAAAACAAAGGCGCAGAGAGATGATCACACAGCTAACAAGTGACAGTCACAATTCAAACCCACAGCTGTTTGAAGTCCCCAAACTGACCTCTTTCCTCCAGGGGAAGGCTGCCATTTTGGCTTCTTCCTTGATAAGGATGGAGGGGCGGATGGGACGATGGAAGGTTGGACCAAAGCATCCCTGGGCATGCTGTCTGTGGCTGGCCCTGAAGTCAACAGGAAGGTACAGAGAGGAATGAGACATAGTTTATACCCCACCAAGCTCAATGGGACAGTGAGTGCTTCTCAAACTTCTGTACCCAAGTGCCTGCAGATGACTGAACATTCCCGACAGAACCCCAAGGCCCTGGGAAGCTTGTACATTTGCCACAAGTGAGAACTTTCTCCGAAGTCTGCACATTTTGCACACAATTGGCGTGAATTGAGTAGGTCATTACATAGATAATATATACATATATATACATATACACATACACATACATAATACACGTAACTCTTATGACCACTTTTGCCATGTCTCAAAACTTTTATGTCGTACTATCATTATTTGTTGTTTTGTATCTCTTCAGCTTTTATATCTTCTGTGACCATTATTCTTCAGTAGCATGTTGTTTAATCTCTATATACTTGTGTTTTTTCCTGCTTTCTTTTGCAGTTGATCTCTGGTTTCAAAGCATTATGATCAGAGAATGTAGTTGGTATGATTTTAACTCCTTTATATTTGTTGAGGCTATTTCTGTGTCCCAGTATATTGTAGATTCTTGAGAATGTTTCATGTGCACTAGAGAAGAATGTACAAGTAGCTCTTTTGGGATGGAAGGCTCTATATATGTCAATTATATTCAGTTGGTCTAATGTGTCATTTAAGGATGCGATTTCCTTATTGATTTTCTGTTTGGATGATCTGTTTGTTTCCAACAGTGGGGTATTTAGGCCCCCTACTACGATAGTGTCTTGGTCTGCTTCTTCCTTTATCTGTTAGTGATTGTTTTACATATTTCGGGTCTCCCTGATTGGGAGCATAGATATTAATAATTGTTATGTGTTCTTGGTGTATGATTCTCTTTATCATTATAAAGTGTCTCTCAGTATTTTCTTTACCTTTTTTTATTTTGAAGAGTATTTCATCTGATATTACTACCACTACTCCTGCTTTTCTCTGAATGTCAATGCTTAAAATATAATTTTGCACCCTTTCCCTTTGAGTTTATATATTTCTTTGGAGCTGAGATGGGTCTCCTGGAGGCAGCATATGGTCGGGCTTTGTATTTTGATCCATTCTGCAATTCTGTGCCTTTTTATTGGTGAGTTCAGTTCAGTTATATGTAGGGTGATTATAGAAGTATGAAGTCTTCTTAACCATTTTATCTTTTGCTTTCTGGTAGCTCAGTGTTTCTATTGCTTCTTTGTCCTTGTGTTTCTGTTTTCTTTATTTTGGATGGCTTTTGTGGTTTTGCCTCTGGTTCTTGTTTTATGTTATACACTTCAGTTGTGAATCTTTGGTGTGTAGTTCCCATATGAATATGTAAACAATAGTTTTATATATATAAATATATTCTTAATATAAATATATAAATATATTCTTCTGCACGTGCCTTATCTCCATTCCTCTTTGCAAATTTGGATCTTTGAATCCTCCCCTTTTCAGTCATTGTTATCTAAATGTATCCCTATGTATACTGAATGTTCAGTACTATTTGCTATAGCAATTCTCTTCTTATTGTTTAAGCTTGTAATTGCCTGCTCTTAGTAAAGGTTGCGCTCCTCTGCTTATATCAGCCTGGTAGTCATCTTACTCCTAATCATGGATTTTTTTTTTGTTCCTCAATTTTTGTATGTCTGGAAAGGTCTTAATTTCTCCTTCATATCTAAAGGAGAGCTGAGGTTGATACATTATTCTAGGCTGGTAGTTCCGTTCACTTAATAGTTTAAATATTTGATTTTATTCCTTTATGGCTTGTAAGGTTTGTGCTGATAAGTCTGATGATAATCTAATGGATTTTCAAGTTACTTTTTTCTTCTCTCCAGCTGACTTGAGAATTCTGTATTTGTCATTGATTTTTGATAATTTAATCCAATGTGTCTTTATGAAGGCCTTTTTGAATTGAGATAATTGGGTGTTTTGTTGACTCCTTGAATTTCAAGCTCCAGCTTATTCCTTACATTTTTCAAAATTCTCATCCACTATTTGTCTGAAAACACTTTCTAGTCACTGCTATTTTTTCTCACTTTTCATAATGCCTATTATCCTTATGTTTCTTCTCCTGATGATATCAGCTAGTTCTTGTCTTTCTCTCTCATATTTTTCATTCTTCGATTTCTGTCTCCTTCCTTCTGATTTATTTCTAGATTTCTGTCTTTGATATCACTGATTCTTTTCTCCATTTGGTTGACTCTATTTCCTAAGCTTGCTATTTAATTTTTCAACTGTTACAGTTTGTTTGTTTTTTTACCTCCAGAAGATCTATTCCATTCTTTTTGAGGATTTCAATCCTCTTGCTCTGCTCATCTTGGTGTTTTTATAATTCCTGAAATTGTTGATATGACTTGTTTCGAAACTCATTGAGTTTTTTTTTCCAAAGTACCATTCTAAATTCTCTGTCATGTAAGTCGCATATTTCTATAAGCTTATTTTATGGAGATTTTTCTCTTTCTTTCTGAGATGCCTTGTCACCTGGGTTGTTCATGGTGTTTAATGGACTATTGTTCCACCTGGGCATGAATGAAAGTCAATTCTGCTTTTTTTCCAGAAAGATTTATTATATAAAGGTCTGTCTTCAGCCTGCTGCAAAGAAGGCGCTTTTCTTTTGGTTTCCAGTAGGTGGCGTCTAAGTCTCTTGGATCCCTGTGGTAGCTCTTATACGCAGATCCCATGCTCAGACTGGCTGGTTGCATTTTGGGTGTTTTTTGTTGAGTTTTAGATGTTCAGATTATTGTTGTTTCAAGGGGAGAGATCTGGGGACATCCATCACTGTGCCATGTTTTTCTTCTTCCTTTTCAACATTTTTAAAAAGTATAACTAAATATGCATTTTTTTAAAAAAATGAAGAGTAGGCATTAAAAGAACAAAAACACTATCTATTCTTTCCCAATCAAAATAGATTGAAATAAAAAAAGTTAACACAAAATGTTATCAAGCTAAAAGGAAGAGGAAAAGAGAGGAGAAAAGCGGAGGGGGTAGTTAAAGAGAAATGTTAGGTCCAGGAGGGCCCTATCCCTACCCTCATAGTGTGGGAACCAGACCCCTCTTACTTTTGTGTGGGAACTGGACTTTGCATCCAAGTTGGCAATGCTACATGCTCACTTCTCATTTCACTGGACATTCATCCCTTTTTTGAGGTATAACTAACAACAAGCTTCTCAAAGTATAAAATTTGATAAGTTTTCACATATATATACCACAGAAAAACGATTGTCACCATCAAAATAATGAGTATATGCATGCTCTCCACAAGTTTCCTCACACATCTTTGTAAATGTTCCCTCTTTCTTCCTCCCTACATCCCCACTCCCCAGAACCAATAATTTGCTTTATGTCTGATACATTTATTTGCCTTTTTAAGTTTTAAGTTTTGTGTTAATAGAAGTGAGAGGCTTGCATCCTATGGTAGCTGTATATTTAAAATGTTAAGAAACTGCCAAACTGTTTTAGAAAGTGGTGTTCCAGTTTATTTTTGCACCATCAGGGTATGAGGGTTCCGGTGTTGTACATCCTAGCCAGCGCGTGGTATGATCACTCTCTT